>CM038793.1:14376209-14418709 GCA_021764765.1 Vicia sativa | reverse complement strand
AGCTGAACAATTTTTTAGTTTTTATAATCTACCCCCTGAACATCGTTTATCCATGGTTTCATTTTATATGAAGGGAGATGCTTTATGTTGGTTCAAATGGTTATACCAAAATCAATTGTTAACTGATTGGTTTTCGTTTACTAAAGCGTTAGAATTACGTTTCGGTCCCTCAACATATGAGACCATCAGGCAGAATTATTTAAATTGAAGCAAACTGGATCTGTTGTGGATTATCAAACACAATTTGAAAATCTTGGCAACCAGGTTGTTGGACTGCCACCTACTGCTATCTTAAATTGTTTTATTTCCGGTTTGAATGCAGAAATTCAAAACGAATTAGCAATTTTGCACCCCTCCACAATTTCCCAAGCGCTTGGTCTTGCCAAACTAATTGAAGCAAAAATTGCTGATAAACCAAAGCAACCGAAACCTTACCAAACACCTTACCAAAAAGCCACAGCATTTCAGACCACGACACCTAAGCCCAACCAAAGCCCAAGTCCACATGGAGCTGTTTTACCCAAAATGCACCCCACATCAGCGCCCAAACTCCCTGTCCGAAAGTTATCTCAAACCCAACTTCAGGAAAGGCGTGCCCAAGGCTTATGTTTCAATTGTGATGAAAAATATGTCCCGGGCCACCACTGTTCTACCAGCAAGTTTTTGTTACTAGTATCAGCTGATGAATGTATTGAGGAAAACCAACAAGTTGATGAAAATGAAGAGCAAGTTATTGAGGACCCCAATGACACTTATTTTCAACTCTCTCCACAAGCATTGACGGGTCAGTTTGCCCCACAGACCCTAAAATTTAGAGGGTTAATAAGCGGTCTACCGGTAATGGTTTTGGTGGACACGGGAAGTACTCACAACATTATGCAGCCACACATTGCTCAACACCTTAATCTCCAAGCCACCACCATTCCTCAATTTTCCGTAATGGTGGGAAATGGATCCCATTTACAATGTGCGGGCATTTGTAATAATGTACCCCTAAACTTACAGAACAACCCTTTCACCCTTCCTTTTTACCTATTACCAATTGAAGGCGCTGATGTTGTTCTTGGAATGGCCTGGTTGCGCACTTTGGGACCGATCCAGGCTGATTTTTCCATTCCTTCTTTGACTTTCACTCATTTGGGAAAATCCATTACACTTAAGGGTGATCCTTCTTCTCCACCTTCCCCAACGACATTCCACCAATTCTGCCACCTTCTCCACACTAATTTTGTGGCTTCCCTACACCTAATGCTTGTTCAGCCTGTTGATCTTTCTGACACTACCGGTTCCACACTATCCCTCCCCAACCATCTAAATAGTCAATGTCCTTTTCACCCCGACCTCACTAAGTTACTTACTCAATACCAACATCTTTTTCATCCACCAAGCGGCTTACCCCCACCCCGGCCACATGATCACCATATTCCCTTGCTCCCTCACACCGCACCGGTCAATGTAAAACCCTATCGCTACCCCCATTCAAAAAAAGACGCCATGGCCAACTTGATAAATGAAATGCTAGCAGAAGGAACTATTAAACCTAGTCACAGCCCTTTTTCCTCTCCAGTTTTGTTAGTCAAAAAGAAGGATGGCACTTGGAGATTTTGTGTGGACTACCGTGCTCTAAATGCGGTTACGGTCAAAGACCATTTTCCTATTCCAACCATTGATGAGCTCTTAGATGAGCTGGGTTCAGCAACTATTTTCACTAAGATTGATTTACGTTCTGGCTATCACCAGATCCGAGTGGCATCAGAGGATACGCATAAAACAACTTTTCGCACTTTCGATGGACACTATGAATTTTTGGTTATGCCTTTTGGCCTCACAAATGGGCCGTCCACTTTTCAGTCAGCAATGAATGATTTACTACGACCTTTTTTAAGAAAATTTGTCCTAGTTTTTTTTGATGATATCCTTATTTTTAGTTCAAATTTTAGTGATCATTTGCAGCATTTACAGGTTGTATTGGAGTTATTGCAGAATAATTCATTTTATGCCAAATTGTCCAAGTGTGTTTTTGCTGTTAACCAGATTGATTATTTGGGACATATGATATCCGCGACGGGTGTCTCTCCAGATCCTGACAAAATCAAGGCAATTTTGGACTGGCCAACTCCTACCTCATTTACCACATTGCGGGGGTTTTTGGGCCTTACTGGGTTCTATCGGCGTTTCGTGAAAAGTTACGCTACTCTCGCCTCACCCCTCACGGATCTGTTACGTTCCACTAATTTCAAATGGAGTACAGAGGCGGCCAAGGCCTTTACAGAGCTGAAACTACTAATGACCGACATGCCGGTACTGGTGCTACCTAATTTTACAAAAACTTTTACAATAGAAACAGATGCTTCTGGTGTAGCCATTGGCGCCGTTCTTTCTCAGGAAGGTCACCCCATCACTTTCTTCAGTAAAAAAATGTGTCCTCGTCTTCAAGCTTCATCTGTTTACGTGAGAGAGATGTATGCCATCACGAAGTCTGTAAAGAAATGGCGTCAATATTTATTAGGCCAACAGTTTCAGATCTTTACTGATCAAAGAAGTTTGCGTGACTTATTATTACAAAGAATTCAAACATCAGAACAGCAGAAATGGACTTCCAAGTTACAAGGTTTCAATTTCGAGATATTTTACAAACCTGGTAAATCCAATGTTGTAGCTGACGCACTCAGTCGGAAGTATCACACAACACCTTCCCTCTTGCTGGCCATATCTTCTCCAATCCCAGATTTGGTCGCCACACTCAGAAGATTTTATGCACACGACAATGCGGGAAAACAGTTAGCTCAGCAATTGACAAAACATGCAGACTATCAGTTGATTCACGGAATTTTACATTACCAAGCTCGCGTTTTTATTCCGGATCTCCCAAATCTTCGCCAGCAGCTGTTAACAGAGTTCCATGCTTCCCTCACAGCAGGTCATTCAGGCACAAGAGCCACTCTTGCTCGGGTAAGATCTTCCTTTTGCTGGCCAGGTATGTCCATATCAGTCAAGAACTTGGTTAAACAATGTCAAGTATGTCAACATAATAAGTATGATACTCAAAGGAAGAAGGGTTTGTTACAGCCATTCCAGATTCCCAAAAGAGCTTGGGAAGACATAACGATGTATTTTGTGACTCACTTACCAAATTCGTATGGCCATACGGTCATCTGGGTCCTTTGTGACCGGCTTACAAAATATGTCCACTTCATTGCTTTACCCACCAAATTCTCAGCTCAGTCGTTGGCAGCTCGCTTTGCGGTCGACATATTTCGCCTCCATGGGTTACCACAATCCATTGTATCTGACCGGGATCCAATATTCTTGAGCAAGTTCTGGAAAGAATTTTTCAAAATACAAGGCACTCAATTAAAGTATAGTACAACGTATCACCCTAAAACAGACGGCCAAACCGAGGTTGTAAATCGTTCTTTGGAAACTTACCTCTGTTGTCTCATAGGTGATCACCCTCGTCAATGGTACAAGATCCTCCATCTGGCTGAATATTGGTACAACACATCCTTCCATTCTGCCATTCGGATGTCACCATTCAAAGCCCTGTATGGCCGTGAACCTCCTCAACTACTGGACTACGTCATGGGCTCAGCGTCTGATGACTCCTTGGATGTTTCCCTGCAACGACAGCAACAGGTTCTCACGCAATTACAACACCATCTTCAGATTAGCAGAAAACAAATGGAGAAACAAGCTAACAGTAAACGCCGGGACTTTACCTTTTCAGTGGGTTCTTTCGTCTGGTTGAAACTTCAGCCTTACCGTCAAACCACAGTCAATCATCGGAGTTCACAGAAATTGTCCAAGCGATATTTTGGCCCTTTCAGAGTAGTCAAACGAGTAGGACCAGTGGCGTATCACCTGGATCTTCCTTCATCGTCGCGAATCCACCCAGTTTTCCATGTCTCTTTGCTGAAGCCATATCACGACAGCTTTCCGGCTACAGATCACCAGCGTACACCTCCGATCGGACACATGCAAACCTTTCCAGAGCATTTTTCAGAGAGCAGTAGTTCACCAACCATGGCAGCTACAACAGTTCCGCCGGTGGGGTACATGCAACACCCTCAAGAGACAGTCGCTCCAAACAGTGTTGGTTCACCTTCAAGGACAATGAAAACAGCAGCTCTTGGAGTTCAAACCGAGATGAGTCAGGGAATTTACAAGGCTACGGATGATAGAAACACGGTTTTAGTGCAAAAAGGGGTGGAAATGACGCAAACCAAGGATCAAAAGTTTGAGCAGAAGCGTGCAACTGGGTTGAAAAACAAAGAAGAAGACAGAAAGCGAAATGAGATCTTAGAAGAGTCAAGTACAAATTTATGTTTTCCACATGATAACGTTCAAAGCATGCCACGAGTTCCAACACTCCCTACACTGATACCAACTGTAGTCCACCCCTCTAAGTTATGTTTCCCACGCATAGCCACCTGTCCCACTTCCCAAGAAATTACACGCCACTCCACATTCCCAAATCTTTCCACTTATCCCTGCCCGGATCCTTCTTCCAAACCAGCCAAGCCCATTCCGTTTGGGCCTCATTCTCCAACTCCATCCATGAACCTTGAGGACAAGGTTCCTTATGGGCCCCATAGTATTGTTAAGAAGACATTCAAGCCCAAGAGAGAAAGAAAACAATCAGTATTGCTTAAAGGTTTTGTTTTAAATTAAAGGGGGTGCACATTAATAATTAATAATAGTATTATTTGTATTTTATTGGGTATTGAAGAATTGGGCCTTAGTCCAATTCGTGTGAACCCTAGACCTATATAATGGTTGCTGTAGTAGTGAATGAAAATATATGAAAAGTTATTTTATCTTATTATTCTCTTATGCCACTTTAGATCTAACCTTAGCCTAACATAAATCTATCAAAAAACCTTTGGAATTTAGATTTTAAAAAATATGAATTATATGTAATATTTCGACTAATAGTAAATAGTTAAGACAATTTTTTTTTAATCCAAAATATTTTTATTTAACATAAAGTTATAATAGTTTTTGACATAAAATTTATTTTAATATGATTTTTATCATATATTTGTTAAGATTTTTTTAAATAAGTAGATACTATTATATAATATATAATTTTAAGTACTATATATACTTACACGTCCTTATAATTAAGACAACACATTAAAATACAATATACATAACTCTATAAATATTTTTGTTTTAATTTTATTTTTAACTTTAAATATTAATCTATGTCTAACCATAATAATATATTTTGATTTAAAGTCTTATTTTTTCTTGCATTGTTGTTAACATAAAAAAATAAAAAAACCATTAGAAAATTTATAAGTTATTCATAATAAAACTTAAATAATGAAACATTTAAGAATATTTTTAACATTTTTTTGTCTAATATATTTTTATATAATATAAAATTATAATAGTCTTTGATATACTAAATAAAATTATAATACTATTTGATATACTATGTCTTTTTATCTTATTTTCGTCATATTTTTATTATAAAAAGATATAAAAAATTATTTTAGATAATATATAGATTAAGAAATAAAAAAATACAATATAATTCTAAGTGTAATAATATACTTTGATTTGAATTATTATAAATGTATACCAATTTTTTCTATTCCATAACTTCATAACATTATTACTTATTTTTTTCTTCTTCCAATTTTTAATTGTTATTAACTATACCATAAAAATACTATTTTAATAGTTTCTTTGTGCAATACTTATTATTATTTCTCATTTACTATTTTAATAAATAGTTGATAGATTAATTAATTTTTAAAATAACTTTAACTTTTTAGTTATGAATATAAAAAGATATACTTTCATATATTTTGGGTTGAATTATTATAAATATATATCAGTTTTTTCTATTCCCTAACTTCCTACCATTATTAGTATTTTTTCCAGCTTTTAATCTTCATTAAAGATACCATAAAAATACTATTTTATTTGGTCTTTTGTAAGATACTTATTATTATTTATCAGTTACTATTTTGACAAATAATTAGTAGACTATTCAATTTTTAAAATATATAAATGTATTAATATAAAAGTTTGTGTCCATTCATTTGCTTTACAAAAATAACATTTACTTTTTTTAGTTAAGAATATAAAAAGATAAACTCTAATGTATTTTTTTTTACTATCCAATCACTCTTTATTTAATTTTGTGAGATATTGGATTGAACTCTATTGGATCGAGGGTAGTATCTTGGTTCGACAGAGTTTAACATGCAGTCGAAGGTCGCTCACATGTTGGTGTCGGAGTGTTACATGTTGTAGTCGATGTGTGTTCTAGCGTGTAGTGTTGAAGCATGATAGGATTGTTAGCATCAAATTTGGCCTGTTTGTTATGTCTAATCGTTTAAGTTAGCTTGTACCCTAAGTTAGCTTGTAATTAGTATTTGTGATAAAGGCCCATTGGTTTAGTATGTTAGGTTTATTATAAATAGCATACTAGTCTCTCATCATTGCATACTGCAAATCCGAATTTAGGGTGAGAGAGTTATTTGTTATTCTTGTATACTTGTAATCTTGATTTAAGATAAATGAAAGAATAGAAGTTAATAACCAATTCCTTGTGTTCATCGTGTTCTTCATTCTTTTTTTCCTACCCTAATTGTTTCTTGATCATTAAGGAACAAGTTTATACCTTGTTTATGTGGCATTCGATTCACAACAAATTGGTGCGGTCAGCGTGGAGAACATGCCTTCAACAAAGTATGAGATTGAAAAGTTCATCGAAGTGAACGATTTTGGTTTGTGGCACTTGAAGATGAAAGCACTATTGGTTCAGCAGGATTGTTTGGAAGCGTTGAAGGGATAAACAATCATGAACGAAGCTTTAATGGAAGCTGAGAAGACGACGATGATAGAGAAAGCCCACAACGCAATTTTGTTGAGCCTTGGTGATAAGGTTCTTCGATAGGTATCAAAGGAGACGATGGTGGCAGGGTTATTGGTGAAACTTGAAAGTTTGTACATGACCAAATCATTGGTGAATCGACTCTACCTGAAGTAAGCTTTGTATTTATTCAAGATGATTGAAGAAAAAGTGTTGGCTGAGCAGTTGGATATGTTCAACAAGCTGGTTCTTGATCTTGAAAATATTGATGTGAAGATCGATGATGAAGATCAAGCATTGTTGTTGTTATGCAATTTGCCCAGATCATATGCTGACTTCAAAGAAAACGTCTTGTATGGAAGAGAGTCATTAACCTTTGAAGAAGTTCAATAAGCCTTGTATTCGAAGGACTTAAACGAAAGAATGGATCATAAATGTTCAACGGTTGGTGAAAGTTTGGCCGTTAAAGGAAAATTCTTGCGAAAGAATAGTAAGTTCGACAAGAAGAAAGGTAAAAGTCAGTATAATTTTTATAGTGGCGAAGCATCTGGTATTCGATGCTATCATTGTAAGAAGGAGGGTCACATAAGAAAGGTATTCCCAGAACGCCTGAAAGATCATGGAGGTAAGGATAACGGCAATGCAACTATTGTTCAAGATGATTTCGACTCATCTGATGTACTTGTGGTTTCGAGCAACAACCTGTCGAAGGAGTGGGTTATGGATTCAGGGGGCACTTGGCACATGACTCCAAACAAAGACTTGTTCGAGGAATTATGTGATCAAGATGGTGGACTTGTATTGCTAGGAAACAATAAAGCTTGCAAGATTGCAGGTGTTGGATATGTGAGATTCAAGCTCCATAATGAGTTAATAAGGTTATTGACTGAAGTCATGTATGTACCTGATTTGAAGAGAAATTTGATTTATCTTGGTGAATTCGACAAGAAAGGATATGTTTTCAAAGGAGAGAAAAGTATCCTAAGAGTCATGAAGGAGCCGAAGGAAGTCTTGAGATACGTGAAAGGGAAAATCTTGTAGACCCTTGAGGCTGAAGTTGTAAGTTGTTCGACAAATGTTGCATCTACGAAACCTTTGTCAAAGACAAAAATTTGGCACATGAGATTGGGCCATGTCAGTGAAAGGGGTCTGATCGAATTAGGGAAACAAAATTTTCTTGGTGGAGACAAAGTCGAAAAGCTGAAGTTTTGTGAACCCTGTGTACTTGGAAAATCTTGCAGAGTGAAGTTCAACAAAGGAAAACAAAGAACACATGGATCCCTTGATTACATCCATGCTGATCTTTTGGGGCCTGCAAGGTGTCCATCACATTCAAGAGCAAGGTATTTTCTATCCATAGTAGATGGCTATTCCAGAAAGTTATGGGTATTCATCTAGAAGATTAAGGATGAAACTTTTGAGAATTTCAAAAGTTGAAAGACTCTGGTGGAAAATCAAACCGGTAGAAAGGTCAAGAGGTTAAGAACAGACAATGGCCTAGAATTTTAAAATGAGGCATTCAATAAATTTTGTGTTGCCTCTGGTATTGCAAGGCACATAACTACTGCAAGCACTCCAAAACAAAATGGTTTGGCTGAAAGGTTTAATCGAACCATCTTGGAAAGAGTTAGATTCATGTTGACTAGTGCTGGGTTAACGAAGGTGTTTTAAGTGAAAATTTTGACAACATATCTGATAAACATATGTCCTTCGATAGAATTAGATATGAAGACACTTAAATAAGTTTGGTCAAGACATCCACCATATCTCGACAAAGTCAGAGTATTTAGTTGCGTAGCCTATGCTCATATTAGGCAAGACAAGATTGAACCTAGAGCTCTTAAGTATATGTTCATGGGATATCCTGAAGGAGTCAAAGCTTAAAGGCTATGTTGCCTAGAGCCAGGTCACAGAAGGATTATCACCAATCGAGATGTAGTTTTCAATGAAGCTGAAATGGCTTGATCGCGACTTTATCGTCTATTAATCGGGAGACTGCAAGTGCACAGTCCTATCGCGTAGTTTTAAAAGATATCGAACCCACAAAGACTATAAATTGATCTACTATTATCCTAAGTTAATGTATATAGCTAAGGCGAATAATTCTTTTAGATAATGGTTAAAGAAAAATATAAATTAAACGGATATCGGTACGTAATATAGTGAACCTAAGCGGATTTAATCAAACCTAAGCGTATAAAGATGGTTAACTTAATTGTTCTGTAGAGATTATCAGTTTAAAAATCCTCGACTCACACTTTCGTGGTCTTATCTCGGATTATACTCCTAAAGCCCTATGCCTGCTCTCGCTAGCCCATAAGTGTTTAGAAAATATTCTTTGAAAACTTAATAAAATCTAATTCGTTTTAAAGCGCTCTCGCTGTATTTAAATCGAATCCCTAACTTTAGCTATCCGGTTAAAACCTCACACTTTCGTGGTCTCGATCCCAACCTATTCTACTTTTCTTACTTTCGTAAAAAAAAGATTGATTTTTAATTACAAAAAGTCATAACCAGAAATTAAGTTAATTAAGATTTTAGCTTGAGAACAATTTAATTCCTACTCTTACTACTATTACATACCGATACCTACTCGGTTTAGCCGGACATATTTATTAATTCGGATATGCATAAATAATAAGGTTCAATATATTTAAACATCTCCATAATCAAATAAATAAATATCAAGCAACCATATTTCAAATAAATTAAGGTAATTAGATTAAAAACCTGAAAATAAGAATACTGCAATAAATCTTGTTCTTCGAAATAAACGAACACTCCACCACAAGTCGGCTGGATCTGCTCGGAGACTTCTTGAATCGAAAGAAAAATACGACAAGGAATAAAAAGGCACTAGATCTAACGTAAGGTTAGATAAGTGAAAAATACACAACAATTTTCGATGTAGAACTTGTTGTGAGAAAATTATAACAGCTTCAAACTAAATACAATCTAAAACTAAGAAATTGAAATGGAAAAATAAAATAAAATTACAAAACTGAAAAGAAAATAGAAATGCGAATAAAGAAAAGCTTGAAATCGATTGTTCGGTAAAAATGTCGACCCTTCCTCTGAAACTTGAACTTGTATTTATAGCTTCCTTGTGTAACTTCTGTTTCTAAAGCTTGTATGAACATGTGATCGTGGAGAAGATGGATGCCTTGAAAATAGGAGAGACGTATGTCTCATCTTGAAGGGAGAAAATGTGAGACTTGGGTCTCACTTAAACAATGTGGAGAAAGTGGGTCCCCATAGATGGGAGGCGGGCGCCTCCAAGCTGAGTGAGAGGGTGAGACGTGCGTCTCACTGACGTGGCAAGTGGGAGGCGTGCGTCCTGGGCTTGACTTGCTGGGCCTCGTCTTCACATGATTATTTTCTTCTTCTTAACTCCTCATTTTGCTATATCACCTCTTTCTTCATTTCTTTGGCTTTTTAATTAGATTTTTCCTCAATTTTATTTCTTTGCTCAATTGATCTTTATTTAATACAAATATCTGAAACAATAGAAATACCAACGTAATACAGAAATAAAATAATATAATTGATCAAAAATAGTAACATTATCCATGAAAATTAAATCAAATATGTTATATAAATTCGTGTTATCAAACTCCCCTATACTTAAACCCTTGCTTGTCCTCAAGCAAAAAAATAAAAATGAAAATCACTTAAGCATTTGTCAAACGCAGATATAAAACACACTTCAATTCGTACTTGGTTGCAAGTCAATTCTTTGTTGGATAACTCAAGTTTAGACTTCGACACCAAAATCACCATAAAAACAATAGATAACCCCATTTTTGCAAACCAATTTAAGTCATGCTATTTGTTCTTGTAGGAAAAACCTCTTTGTTGATATTTAGGGATTTGGAAGCTCAAGTGTAGTGACTAGAGTTCCAAGCTGATGATTGTCTTGCTTATCCCGCTGGTGGAAGCCCTATTTATATCAACGATTCATGGAATCCCTCTCCATCTTCCTCAACTGCCTTAGCGCATTAACTATGGCTTGGAGATGAAGGATTCGACCGTTTTAGGTCATGATGCTTATTCCGTAACGCCTCTTAATGACTCCATGCCTTCATTACTTCCCCAATCTGTAACGTTCATTCCTGTCTGGAACTTCAACCCGAGCAGATGATTGGGCCACATCTCGGGATATACCCCGGTCTTCTATCCCAATTCCGAGAACCAAGCCGGCATGGGTCTCACATCTCCATCTGAGGTCCACCTCGCACACCAACAATCCTCCTCCGACCTTACATCTCGATTGGGGAATTTATGTATGATCACTATTATAGCTCGACCTAATACTTTCGTTTCGTTTCACCCGTTTTCATTCTGGCGCAATCACATTAAGCCCTTTACCTTACGCGCACATAGTGGAGTAACCGGTTAGTGAATTTGATCTTTGTAATTCAACTTGGAGTTCTGGTAATTATATTTGGTACTCCTTTATCCAATTACAAATTGCGGGGGATCGAACCGTAGTCCGCCCTACCAAGTTCAGCACCAGGAACCACTGAACCAATTCATAATGGATTGTTTGCATAAAGATTTTATAGTATCCGCAACTTTTGGATTAAATGATCTGGTAAGGACCATCTAACCTAGTAAGTGCATCTTCTGATAAAAATTTCTCTTAAAAATCTTGATTAATCACTTATATTCATCGATTCTCCACGTAATTTGTCGTTTAAGGCGGTGCCGACTGCTTTTATAAACTACTCGGGGTTACTTTAAAACTAAGTTTTAAGGTGTTGGTATAATAAGTACTTAGATCGATCTAACGCGTTGGGATTTTGAAGTGTTAGGACGGTAACGATTTTGCCTTAGCCGCACTCGAGTTCTTATTTATAAAAATAAGCAACCTTAATACTAGTTGAGTATGTCAAGATATACGTTTGAATTTTTTCGTTATGGCTCAAGAAAATGGAGGAATTCGAATAAGCACGCGAATTTTACATAAAAGATTTAAAATTACATAAACATGTATTTTATTGAATAGAAATTTTGCAATACAGAAAAAGGAAACAAAAGGGAAATACTAAATAGAGCAAAGGAAAATAAAAACGAAGTAAGAAATGTTCTGACTCCCCTAAACTTAAAATGAGCATTGTCATCAATCCGATAAAACCAGGAGAAATCAGAAGGGAGGAGGGTGATCACTCGTTGCTTGGATGATTGCATCCTCTTGCTCCTCTACCTCTAGTACGAGGTCGTCGGCGCCTGTTAGAATCAGAATCGTTAAGGTGTAAAGCATCCGCCATGCGAGCTGACAATGCTTCGAAGTTACGATCGTTTTGAAAAGCATATTCACGTTGGTCGCGCTGTATCTCTCGAATAAGACGCAATGTTTCGGCTTAGATTTGTTCCATTGCTAGGAACCGTTGATCCTGTCGTAAGATGGCAGCATACATTGCATCGAGATTGGCAGCCTGCGGAGGATTTTCTTGAGGTGGCTGTGCAACTGGTGCATCAAGAGCAAAACGCCAATTGTTGCGGCTTTGCACGTCGATCTAATTCGAACAAGGAAGCACTACACCTAGGACCAGACGTCTGTTGATCATTAAAGTATACCATCTATCTTGTCGTGGGGAGATAATATGTGAATCACGAAAGTAAATAACATCAAGCAGATGTGCAGGCATCATGAAATGTCCAATGGACAGAAGCTCGTTGGTTAAACCCAAAGCATAAGCTAAATAACAGGTGGCTAGTAATGATATTCATGGATATAATTGTGCAAATCAAAGTAGGTATAATATTTTTTTAGAAGATTTGTTGTTCTGTAGTAGAGAAATTTTTCTGGGCTTCGTAGGGCGTGCTTAGTGCAGTATACCGGGCTAAGCGTGGTTTGGGAGTTTCTGAAAAATGTTTTCTACTGTTTTGTGAAGTGCATTGTGTTCTTGTTGCTTGAGTGAGTTCTTATGCACTGGTTTCTGTAGATAAATTATTTCTAATGGACATTTCAGTGTCGTTTTGGTTGTTTTTGTTTTATGTTTCAGATGAGACCAAGGAGGCTACGGACTATGTCTGCTGGTGCGGGTTCTTCAAGACCCCGTAATATCCCTTTTGATGGTACGATATTTGTAGGGCCGGAGCAAGAAGCTAGGTATAAAGTTTTAGAGGAAAGAAATATTTGGACGGGGTGGTTTTTCCGGATAAGTGAGACTAGGGGCTATACTTTTTGTGGGTCCTTCCTTGATGACTATAATTTGGGAGTGTTGTGCGAGCCCCACCAAAAAGTAAATGTGGAAATTGTTTGCGAATGCTCTTTCGTTTGAGGGTCTCATTTTGAATTCAAAACCATGGTCTGAGGCAAGGTAATTCACTTTTCTAAGACTGCTATTCATGATTATCTAGGTATAACTTGGGCAGGACCAGAGGAAGAGCTAGATGATTATCATGATTGTTTGTCTAGGGGAAGCTGGAACTTTGAAACTATTAAGGCTAAGTTGTGCTTGCAAGGGAAATCCTATGAGTTTAATGACTCTGGTCATCCTCTGAAGTTCAACAAGAATATCTTGAAGACTAATGCTAGGATTCTGATGTGTGAGGTCCTATATAACCTTAGGCCACAGAGTCACACCTCTTCGGTTCTTGTTAAGACTGTTGGGCTTATTGCAACTATGCTTGATCATACCCCGATCGATTTTGGAAGACTGATAGCTAATGAGTTAAAAAGGGTCGCTTTGAGAAGCACCCTGAGTGGTGAAAGGATCAAATGCTCCCTTACTTATCCAGGATTGATTATGGGGCTTTGCAGGAGGGAAAAATACAGTTTCTGATTGTTGGTCATCTGACTATAGATGATGTGATTAATGATATTTATATTGACCGTTATTGTCGTTCTATGGATATGGATCCTGCAGCTAGGGCGGTTCCGGTAGCAGTTGCTCTTCCATAGGTTCAGCAAAATGAAGATTGGAACATGGCAATGCACCTAGCTATTCAAAGGGAATTTATGTTCATGCACCAGAGTATGGAGCATATGGTGTTTCAGTTCAGAGATCCGCATGTTGATCATCCTCTTCACCCTAGTGATGATTTGAGGGCCTATGCTAATTGGCTCGAGGTCGGGCCAAGTGTTGCAGAGGAGGCATGAAGTGATGATGATGATGATGATGATGATGATAGAGATGATAATAGGAGTGAGGGTGATTCGATTTTGGAGGCGGATGATTGATGACTTTTGTTATTTTATTTTTATCGCTTTTAGTTTTTATGTTTATGTTTAGTTATGTTAAAACAATCTTTTATATTTTGTGGTTTCCATCCATTTTAGGACGTAGTACTTTGATAATTTTATGGCATTATGCCTCGATACCTTTTGGAACACTATTTTGGGGTGTCTTTTTAATTTATGCATTATCTCTTTTTAATTTAATTTTTGGTTTGTCCTTGTGAATGATTGGTGATAATCAAAGAAGCAAGAAATGTTGGTTTCAAAGTGTGTGTTTTCACCAAAATATGAGGGTGATGATATAACTCTTGATGTGATACATGCTTAAGGTACACTTTTAATTGCTTTATAGTATGTCAACATGTGTATGAAATTTGTGCTTTATGCAAAACATCTTGGCATCATTTAAAAAAAATTGTGTTCACATTTGAATCAATTAGGACATAAACCACTAAAGTGAGAAGCTTTTCACTTTGCACATAAATGAGTTTTTTCTAGCAACTGTTGTTAACTCGTTTGATTCATGTTTATTATTGATTTGTTTTAAACAATTTGGAAACTTAGAAGTGATCAAGGATTTTTGTGTACTATGAGAAAAATCATCAATTCTAAAAGGGTTTCAATTAACCTTGTGAGTCTGTGAATCTTAGTTACCCCTTTTTGAGCTTAGAAATTTCATTTTTTTTTGGAATGAATCAATCAAAGTCAACAAATTGTTAAGTAGGTCACTTAATAATTTTGTTCATGATCAATGAAAATCCAATGATGATTCATTCTAAGGAATTTTTCTTGTTTGTAAACACTTTTCCCAATTGTTTGATTAGCCTTGTTGAAGAGCATGTTCTTAAATAAAAAGGAAAGAAAGATTGAAAGTTGGATAGGTTGTTCAAAAAGAAAGAATGAATTGATGGCACAATATATTCTTTAAAAAATAAAAGAGATTGAAAAGAAAAAGAAAAAGAAATTGAATAGAACTTTGAAAAAGAAAAAAAAAAGGAAAGGATCATTGTGATAAAAGAAAGAAAAAGGTTGTGATGAAATAAGGATGAAGTATGAATTAATGTTGTGATATATGAAATGCTCTTTATGATCTTTACCCATTTTGCTTCAATGTCTTTGTATATATAATCCTTTTTTTTAACCCAAGCTAAGTTATAACCTTAGAAAGTCCTTATCCTTGTTTCCATTTTGTTCCTTTAACTTGTTTTTATAAATGCATGAATTATTCAGGATGTGCAATGTTGCTAGTGAGAGTGTTTTGTCCTATGTAATTAGTGCATTTTTTTTCTTCAAAAAGTATTGAAGAAGACTTTAGGTGATTGAAGTTTGAACATTTCTTTTGCTCTTGTTTACATGTGTCGATGTTTTTCATAGCCTTGTTATGTTTCGAAGAAACAGTTGTTGTGTATTTGTGCACGGGTATGTTGAGTTTGAACCATCCATTTTGTGTTGAATTACATGGTTTAATTTTGTGGTCTTGTTTTCTTGTTGAGTTATTGATCTTTGTTCGAGGACAAACAAAGAAGCAAGTTGGGGAGAGTTGTTAAGGACCAAAATGTTAATATATTTGTAGATAGTTTTGTGGTCCTTTACAATATCCTTTGTTAATTAGTAGTGTTTAAGATTTTATTTTGATATATTTATGCTTTTATTTAGTTTTTGTTGACAACCTATTATTTTACTTCATTTATGCTTAATTTGTAGGTTTTTTGTTGATTCTACTTGGATGCATTGAAGCATGGAAGCTAGAAGAGCCTTAGGAAGGAATTCAAGCAATTTTGGAAGAAGAATCATGCTACAAGGCGCGCTTGGCGCGGTTGTAGCACGGTTAATTTTTTCTTCATGTCACGCTTATCCTGGTCTGAAGGTTGTAGAGTCGTTTGTGGCTGTTTAAGTTTTAAGTGAAGCGCGCTTAGCGCGATGGACCAGGCTTAGCGCGATGGACCAGGCTTAGCATGGTCTATGGAATTTCAAAAGTGTATATAAGCTTTTCTTAGATATTTTTTTACCAACTCTTACACAATCACACCAAATCAGAACCTAGGGCAAGAAAACACTATTTTCTTCATTGTAACTCAAAATCATTGAAGAAGATCTTGAATCCTTGCTTGTTTCTCATCCATTTTCATCATTACCTCTCCACTTCTTGAGCATCAATCTACCATGAGAATGGATAGCTAAACACTTTTGTGTCAAGATTAGAGGTAGTTAACCTAACTAGTATGCATTTATTTTGATATTTTTGTGTATGAACTAGGTTGATGATTAATATATATTGATTATCTTTTCTTTATTTGCCCTTTTCATGGTTTGGATCACTATTGACAAATATGTTTCAAACTTGACCTAATATATTCATCTATTAAGGAATAAACTCTAGACATAGATTTGTGAGTAAGTATTCACTAGTATCATGCTTAAAGATTATCATGTTAATAGTTAGGTTGCGACATCATTTAAAGATTAACATGATAATACTCACAATATTGTTTAGACATAAATGATATTGAGAGGATACGTGAATATATCGATCATCAACTAGTTCATACGCTTGGTTAATCGAATATATATGAAATAGGTTAATGAAACTAATCTTGATATGATTTTACCATTTGAAAACAAACCAAAACTCTCTTTAATCCAAACAACTCTCTTTAATCCAAACAACTCTCTTTGAAAGAATACTAGACTTGTTTGCATGACATTTACTATTTTTTTGACTAAGACCAAAACCCCTTTTGTAACTATAAATCTTAAATACACTTGAACTATAGAACGGTGGTGATATCACACCAATACCTGTGGAAAAGGATAATTTAAAATACTTGTGGTAGAAAATACGTACAACATGTTCGAAAGTGGATTTGAGTTATAAATATGTATCATATGTTGTCTATAATGCCTTTTTCCTCAACAACTACTGAAGTTTGTTTCTATGCATAGTGACATATGCCGTTTTCACAACTACTGATGGTTGTGTGTATGTGCATAATGTCATTCCGATTGTTCTGACATTTTTCCTATGAGAAGATTTCTTTCTTACTTAGTATTATGATTCATAAGGGAAGGAGTCAATATGAAGGAAATGTTTGTTGTCTCGTCCTCTGATTGATGAAGAAAAATTTGTGTCCATCTCTTGTGATATGCAAAAAAGTACTTTTATTGATATCTAAACTTGTAATTTGTTCAACTATTTGAGTTTATTGAATAATGGTTATGTGTTGATGTTGATTTTTCTTCAAGATGTGGGATGTCTGAAATACCTAAAAGAACGTTCAAGGTTTTGTCAAGGAGATAAAGAGAATGATGCAAGACTGGTTCCATCACGAGTGAAGATGACTTACGATGTAAATCCAAATGTCTCAACATCATTCCAAACATTAGAAAGGAAGAAGCTTGAGTTGAGCATGGAGAAGGAATTTTGAGTGGCCATCCCAATGGTCTAACTCAATTAGTGGTTGAGACTTAAGGAATGAGTTTTTTTTAGAAGTTTGTCATTGTGTAAAGGTGTTATTCTTGTGGATCTTGCATCTCATCTTATTATGTTCTCTAATGATAGTGTTTAGGGTAGTGTAGAGAATTGGCTTAGATATAGTCTCACTGTTATATTCTAACATCTACTCTTAATATTCTAAGTCAACTAAGTGATCATGGTTTGGAAGTTGACTCCTTTAAGGGAGTATGGTTGATCACTATTGTGAAGGAGACAACTGCTATACATGGTTTAACATGAATTTTTTGGTCATTCATATGTTTAATAATCATGATGGTTCTCCAAGAAGTAACATGGAAGGACAAGGCAAGACGGACTCCATTTGTGTTGGATGTTTATAGATGGAATCCTAAAAAGTAAGTCTAGAGGTATGATCATTGAGAAAGGTACTGATATCCAAGCTAATGTTGGGACATTATCTCAGCATATTAAGACTCCAGGTATTAGGAGGAGCTATATCTGAAAATGCTCTAGTCACCACTATTTATTGTCGCAGTGTTTAGAGATGTAAATCTAAGAGAGTTATTTTTGTTGGTGTTTATATCTCCACTTGATTGAGAGTTAGTAATTGGTGAAGTGTTTGAGTAACTCTTTTGGATAAGTCTGATGGAGTCAGTGTCTATCAATAATCTTTCTTTGTGGCTCCTCATTTAGCTGTGTGTTTAATAAACTCTAGAAGGTTTTCTTATCATGACATAAAAATAAAGTAATTCTGAAGGGCGGGTTTGGAATTGCAATATCGAAGAAGGATCATAGGCTCTAGTGGATGATTTGGCTACATCTAGTGTCAGATGTGAAATGTTTTTCAGTGGTATGGAGAGTGTCACTCATGATGTTGAAACATCTCTACGGTCAAGGCTTGGAAATAGAGACTTTGAACAGATCCATGTCTCTCTCCTAAAATGAATGGTGCACTGTTAAAAAGGATGAATTTATCTTACTTGAAAGTGTACGCATTGACTGGTCTTGGTGTTATAAAAAATGCATCATTATAAACAATAGTAACTTCCCTTGTGCATAAATCTCCCTTACTTTTTCTTTCCTCTCAAGTTTGTTTTTTTTATTCTTTTTTTGTTCCCTTTCTATATTGTCTTTTGAGTCTTGCATTAAGTTTATGGGTGTGTATTCTTTGTGTTCTTTCTCAAACTCCGTTTCTTGGCAACTTTTACCTAAAAAGTGTAAGTATCAGATGCGCCTAAGAGGGGGGTGACTTAGGTGTTTAAAATTTTTATCGGTTTTATATGAATACTTGTACTAATTTTTCTGGTTTGGTATATGAAGTTTTTACAAGTGTTTCTTTCCTTTTGGTTATGGTGTGATGAGAGAAATAAACGCGTAAAAGTAAAGAACACAAGGATATATCTTGGTTCCCCTCACAGATCGAGAGTACTCCAGTCCCCTTACAACATGCAAGAGATTTCACTATAGTTAGAATTATTGTACAGCCTATTCACACCAATTGTGAAGCCTACTATCTAACCTATAGGGAGACCAAAGGTTCTAAAAACCTTTAAGGTCTAACAACACTATGTGCAAGAAGAACAATCCTCTTCAATGCACAACTTACTTCCAACAATCCTGGATAGCAAGAAAACAATAAGTATGTTTGAATTTATACAAGAGATTTGAAGTTTGTAACACACTATATCAATCTTGGATTGATCTTCTTCTTCAAGAAAAAAAATTCTCAATAACGGATGCAAGTGTTCACAATGATAATATGAAACTTAGAATAATTTTTCAATGAAAAATATGTATGGAAAGTTTCACAAAATATTTGATGTAGAACACTTGAGAGTATTTGAAAATATGAGAGTTTTTGAATATAGAAAATGTTAATTGAAGAAGGTGAATTAATTCTGAAAATTTTCAGTATTTATATGTTGTAAAACACCTTTACAAAAGTGCATAATCATATGAAAAGTTGCCATGATTCCATGTAAAGGTTCCATAAAAAAATCTGCCCAAAAAGTAAATGTATTTTTCACACTGGTTCAGGGGAAACCGGTTCCCACCTGGGAGAACCCGGTTCCTGCTGAACCAACGTTAAAAAAATTTGAAATTTTACACAGGGAACCGGTTCCCAACTGGGAGAACCCGGGTTCCCCATACAAAAATCCAGGGGGTTGTTTTTTCAGGAATTGGGTAACCGGGTTCCCATATGGAGGAACCGGTTCCCATTGCATTTTTTCTCAAAAATTGTTTTTCAAAAGTGTTCTATCTTAACTTTGATATGTATAATATTTTTAGCATTTTTTATGGATGCATGGATTATTTTGTGAACACTTGAATGCATATAGTGAGATTGAATGCATAACCTTTGACATTTTGCTTTTGATTCTTCAAGACTTGATTATGATAATTTGAGCCATTTCTTTTTGCCATCAAAGTCTTCATTGTTTATTTTCTTCATCAAAACACTAGGAGGCAAGCTTGATAATGCATCTTGACTTCACAAAAGGGGGGAGAGTAGTGTGCCGTTGAGTCTTGTTTTGTGTTGTTGCTTCTTGCATGCAACAATTAAGGGGAGTATTACCATCTGTCATAAGGGACTTTTTTCTTCATTTGTTGGTTCTTATGTTGTGGGTGTGTAGAGGATGTCGTTCGAGATGTTCCAATATCCTGTCTGGTGTGTTCTTTTTTGCTTCCGTCACATGATCTTCTAATATGTGTTGCTTCTGTCATATGGTCTTGTAACTTGGATTAGTCAAGTTAGAGTTTCTTTTGGTTTCTTGAGGCTTCAAGAAAGTTTTCCCGGGGCTTTGTGACAATAATTGGTTCTGAGTTTTAGGGGAAGTAATTTGGGTGTTCCTGAAAATACAATTTATCTTCTTCCTCGTGTACATAGTTTACATGATAGCGTGTAACTGATGTTGTGTCTCCTCTCCAGGTTGTTTATGAAAAAGGGGTTTTAGCCAAAATTTGTTAAAGGGGGAGATTATTAGCTCCGTAATTTTAAGGGTTGACATAAATTTTTCTAAAACATGGTTTGTTAAGATGTCAAACATTGTGTGGTTTATCTGTGAGGTTTTTATTTGTCTTGGTTGTTTCACCTTTGATACATGTGTGTTTGATTCATTTTTAATCCTATGTTATTTTACAGTTTGTATTAAGGTGATTTAAATTACTGAATATTCTGGGAATATTAAGTAATCATATGTGGTGTCCAAGATGGGGGAATCAGAGATGTTGATCAAGATGTTCTATCATGAAGAAAACCACATTAAACAAGATGTCCTATCCAAAATCATTCAACATCGTGTTGTGTACAACTAGACAGTCAGATTCTTTTAGGATGTTACAGATGTAAAATATTATGGGAATATTATGCTATCCTATATGGCTCCTAGTTTAAGGAATAAGAGATTTAAGTTGAATTAAAGGAGTATTCTTAGTTTTTAATTATGGAGATAATTTAGGAAACTAATGATTGGAGACTTATATTTGAGGAGATATACCTGAAGCCTTATTTGCAATATCCAGCTGCAATTTTGAAGCCCAATCTAGTTAAGAAGATTGTTTTAAATAGCATGTTGAAAACCTAATTCTTGTGTGGAACATATTGTAAACTTTATTGAGCTTTTAGGGTTTGTGTTCCATGGTTAATTATGAGACACTCTTGCATTGTTCGATGCTCGTGTTGGGCTATTAGTTAAGTTGTAAGTATTTGCTATCACTTTTAAACTTATAAGTACTTAGTGATTATGTGTTTTTGAAGTTCGTATTCTAATTCTTTTGAATTGTGTTCTTGTCACTATTTGTGACTGAGTGGAAGTGAGAGGGGTCTCATATCTAGGAGTTCCTAGGTATAAGTATAGCACGGGTAGTGATTAAGTGATAAGTTGTAAATAAGGGAGTTTAGCTTTGAATTGTTACTATTTAGTGGATTTCCTTCATGGCTTGGTAGCCTCCAGATGTAGGTGATGTTGCACCGAACTGGGTAAACAATTCTATGTGTTCCTTTAATTTTTCTATACCCTTAATTATGATGTGTTCTATATTGTTCATTATGTTTCAACCAGATATCAGTGTCTCGACATCTCATAGGACTTATGATAACTACATACCAGAATTTCATATTTTAGTTCATGTATTGGCGGTTATAAGTCAAGATCTTTATCTTTAACATAAGTCATAATCGTTATCCTCGGAAGAGATCATATATTTAAGTCCAAGTATTGGCGTTCCTCATCAGAGATCAGGGATTTAAGGTCAGGTTATTGGCGTTCCTTACTAGAAGGCAGAAGGCTCTATTCTTTGGGGTCCCAACAAATATCTTCTCCTTGGCACATTGAATATAGTAATAATCTTTGCATTACATTGCATCCTCAAAAGTGTGTAGCATTTTCCTTAGTATTGGGCATTACGCTAAAAAATATCAAACATGCATTGAAGCAAAAGCCATATTTAAGTCTTTGTCAAGCACCATTTTCTTCCCCAATTAAGCTGGCGAAACTACTCCGAAGAGAAATTTATTCCTTAGATATCTCGAGTGGTATTCCCACAGGTTTTCCCCAAAACATATCTTCTTGTTGTTGCTACCTGCCAGTATTCTTGACCTTGTGTCATTTATTCCCACAAATCCAAAATTCGGTTCATCTACCAAGCATCTTACTTTTACAAAAATCTTGCGGCGATATTTTTACCCGTTGTTTGCCTTTGAAGTTATAGTGTGAGTCAGAGTTGGTGTATAACCTGTATTTCTTCTCAATTGTTTAAACACCCATACTTTGTGTATGGCAATTCAGATAATTGACACTCTTGAAGAATTACACCATGCTTCGTTATTTGGGATAATGTAGTTCTTTTGCTTTGTGCATATAACTAACCTCAGTTGTTGCTTATCTTTTGTAAGTACCCTTAATGCCTTACGCATGAGGGATCAATCTCTGTTCTGACCCTTGAGTCGTGATTTTTCGACCCTCGAGTCATGAATTTCCAATCTTTAGTTTCCTTTTCGACTCTCGAGTTGTGAGTTCCTATCTTTTTGTTTCCTTTTCGACCCTCGAGTCGTGAATTTTTAATCTTTCGTTTCCTTTTCAACCCTCAAGTCGTGAGTTTTCGACCCTTGAGTCGTGAATTTCCAAAAAAAATTCCTTTTCGACCCTCGAGTCGTGAATTTCCAATATTTTGTTTCCTTTACGACCATCAAGTCGTGAGTTTTTGACCCTCGAGTCGTGCATCTCCAATTTTTTGTGTCTTTTTCAACCCTCGAGTCGTGAGTTTTCGACCCTCGAGTCATCAATTTCCAATCTTTTGTTTCTTTTTGACCCTCGAGTTGGAGTTTTTGACCTTATTTCCTTTTCCACCCTTGAGTCGTGAGTTTTATACCCTTGAGTTGTAAGTTTCCAACATTTAATTTCTTTTCCAACCCTCGAGTTGTAATTTTCTTTCCTTCATTTCCTTGCTGACCCTCAAGTCATGAGTTTCCACATTTTGTTTCGTTTTCGACCCTCGAGTCGTAAGTTTCCAATCCTTTCTTTCCTTTCCGACCCTCGAGTCATAAGTATCCAATCCTTTGTTTCCTTTCTGACCCTTGAGTCATAAGTTTCCAATCATTCGATTCCTTTCTGACATTCGAGTCTTAAATTTTCAACCCTCAAATTGTGAATTATTTTCCAACCCTCGAGTATGAGTTCTCTGTTCCTGAGTTGCAAATGTTTATCATATACTCCCTCAACAATTATTTTTCAAATTTTGTTTATCATTTATGTTGTCTTTCATTCTTGAATCTCCATTATTTCTATTCTCTGCTTTTTCCTGAGAAGTCTTATTCCCTGGTGGAATTCGTATTCACCTTTTGCAAGTATGCTTGGTTAAGCATGATTTACACCTTTGTGGAAATCCTTCGGGAATATCATACACCCGTCAAAACTTGTTAGTCGAGGCATTAAAAAAAATCATCATAAATATTTATACCTTTCTATTTGGAGTGCAATTTTTTTGGTTCTTTGGTATTTAATCTTTTTTTAACTTGAATGTTCAAAAGGCTAGCACCAATATCACCTTCAAGTTCAAGTCGATTAAATAGAGGCAATTGTTGCATCCCAAAATTTTCCCTCCTAATTTTCTTTTATCTTGGTTAGACTTTGCATTCATCTGCATCCTTTCATTAGGACATTTGCATATCATGCAATTCATTCAATAAAACTACCATGGGTTCAAAGGATCAGTGATCTTGCAAGCATGTTTTCTCTTGGTTTGAGGCTTACATATCAAATAAAATTTGATTCTTCTGTTTCTTCAAGTAGTAAAGTGTGAATTAGGGTTTTGGAAGTATGGTTATTAGGAAGCTTTTACTCAAAGGCCATTATACATCCAATTTCATCAATTTCAAAGATCAGGTTTTAGTTCCCTGGATATATGGTATTCAAGAGAGGTTCTTTGAGAATTTGTGTGTCTATAAACTTTGGCATTCAAAGAATCTCATCCTTAATTGAGGCAAAGTCAATTGGGATCCTTGAATTACTCATGGTCACTTAGGGTTTGTGGATATGATGGTGCAAAGACTCTCCATCTAATCAATTGGTTTACTTGTTATACAAGCTTTCTTTGGATGCCACTTCATGTACCTTAAGCTTAAGACCTAATGCTTATCATGAGATTAAGATTTTGAGTTTAGAAGATAAAAATGCTTGAATCAAGGTTTCAATTTTGTTTAGAAAATCAAGGCATAGTAAAGCATTCAACAGACTAAGTAGATACAAGTTTCAATTGATCCAAGGTACAAATTAAGAGGAAATGGCAATGATGCAAATCAAGGCATGGCAAAGATTCATTTATGTTACATGGAAAGACTTTGTATGCTATGGATTTCAAAAGAATAAGGTGGGAAAGATAGATCATGTCATTCATTTGAATTCAAAGCTTACTAGATCACATTTCCTTTACAAAAGCATATACCACTGCAAGTTTCAACCAATACTCTACAAAAGTCAATACATTCTCAAATTCACATATATCAAGGAGAGTATACAACATTACATCCATGGATATAATTTCAAGTGTACAAATACCATACAACAATCATTACAAGTAAAACTAATTCTAAACCCCATTTCCTTCTCCAAATTTTTCCCTCATGACTTGTCTTCCCCGCTCATCATTGTTTCATCATTATCTTAATTGAAAATATCCATGGCAACCTTGCTATATTCACACGTGAGCAAACAACTCCACAACCATGTCCAAAAAAACTGCAAAAAATGAATTAGGCAATTGTGCAGTTCATCATTTTATCAAAACAGAAAGTACAAAATATATATAACTAGAAGAATCGAAATCATAAAGAGGCAATTGATAGAAACAGAATTCCAGCTCATAGTTAACTCTTTCGGAATCTATCCACACCATCTATTTTTTAACAGAAAACCAAGATTAAAGGCTCAAGTTTGTTTACCATAATCAACCTTCATCAGCTATATCAGCCTTCATCTCCACAAATCTTGATCCATTCTTCACTTTTCTGAAGAATTACCAAGAGCTCCGAACTCCCTCTATATCCTTTGGATTTCATCTTAATTCTCTTCTTCTATGAGCCTCAACAACCTTCAATTTCTCTGCATATCCTTTATCAATATTCAATCTTCATCATCATTGTTCACGATCTTCATCATCAATAACCACGACATCATCACATTCGAAACAACAGGCTAAACATCATCCGATAACTATATCAATGAAGTCGCCATCGAACGTTTTTTATCTCGCAAAAGGAGAAAGG
This sequence comes from Vicia sativa, assembly GCA_021764765.1. Taxonomy (NCBI): domain Eukaryota; kingdom Viridiplantae; phylum Streptophyta; class Magnoliopsida; order Fabales; family Fabaceae; genus Vicia; species Vicia sativa. The sequence goes on along the minus strand of CM038793.1, from coordinate 14,393,475 downwards.
TAAACGCATCGCGAAAACCTAAAAGGGATAAGACACGGTCTTGCGATAGAGAGATAGGGTAAGGGAATCTATTACGCGAAGGGAAGGTATTAGCACCCCACACGCCCGTAGTACTCTACGGTATCCACTTCTATTTTCTATCTAATGGGTGTGTTTATATCTATTTACTTCTAAAATGCTACATCTGTATGCTAAAAGAGAATGCATATGAAAGAAAGGAAAATAAAGAAAACACGGGGAAAAGAAGGAAGTATTTACCAAGTTTGCTCGATCGAGCCCCGTGATAAGATGCCTACGTATTCCCGCGTGCAATGGGAAAGTCAGAGCGTCGTAGTTCGACTCACATGTTTTGGTGGGTTATGTGTTTTTTACTTATGAAAAAGAGTTTTAAACACAAAAGAAAACCCGTAGGCAAAAAGGAGTTTGCATTGGTTGGTTGTTTTTACCTTTGAAAAAGGAGTTTGAACCATTATTAAGTGTTTTGGTTTGCAAAAGAAAAAGAAAACAAGTTTTAATCTTATTACATCCATGGATGCAAAAGAAACTAGAAAACAATCAAGGGAAACTATATAATGTTATCCCTAATGTTATCATACATGGATTACAACCTAAGGTCTAACTCGAATCACTACCTAAAGTAGATTTAAGAGAATCCTAAGGGAACATGCCAAAGGTTTGCAACCTAAATCTATGTCTATCTCGATTCGCTACCTGAAGTAGAATCGAAGACGACAAAAAGGAATGGAATAGGTTTGTAACCTAAATCTATGTCTATCTCGAATCACTAGCTGATGTAGAATTGTAGATGACAAAAAGGGATGAAGCAAGCAAGTGCTTTGGAAGAAGCACACAAACAATGTAATGCAAACAAACAAATGGCACACAAGCGCAGAAAAATGAGGAAGTCCCATAGCCTTGAACAGTAGCGAGCATACCGTGAGTCAACCAGGAGTCGACACATCCGATTCCTATGAATAGTATCACCGCATGACATGAATTATCAAGTGTGAAGAGCAAATGATGTGAGCTCTACAATAAATGCGAACCCCAGGAAAGCGTGGAGAGTCAGAATAGGGAACTCTTGCCACTTTATTATTATTGATTCGATAAAGGAAGCAACACGATTCGTGTGTGCTGAGCTGACATGAACTAGAACTGTGCGGGGGTCGATTGCGGACCCTTTCCGCTTGCCCATCATATCATCATGACTCGATAACAGGAAATATAAAAAGCGGGACTTTGCTTGGTGGTGCCACGTCGGGTGTCCTAACCACTCTTGACCTATGCAAGCACAAATATAAACACTTACTGAGAATTACCTCCCTATGCAGATGGAGGATTTTAAACAAACCAAACACAATTAGCAAACAGAAGCGCCCTAAATGGGTCTTTAAATAAACCAGAGGGGTTCCTGAACATGCTCCAACTACGGAAGCCCCTTCATACATCTCTATTCCTACTTCTCATGGCAAGGAAAGCGGTAAAACCCTACTTCTCATGCTCTCTAGAAAAGCGGTAAAGGAATGTGGTAAATAAAGTAAAATAAATACCAAACGGATAATAATCCGAAGAGCACTGCGAGCTAAACAATACTCCGGAAAACTTCGAGTAAACTGCCATCAACAAAGCAATGATAAGAAATAGCTCGATCAATATAATCCATAAAGTGATATCGTGCAACATGTGTGTGTAGCAAACAAGTCCTCATAACAATCAGAACACCTGCACAAAGGTACATATCCAGACAAAACAACAGAATATGTGTTTCTCGTAATGTGAGAAAACACAAAGAAAAATGCTTTCAAACGCAAATAGAACCACGGGAGAAGTGGTATGTTAGTGTACCAAGATTAGGTACCTAACCAAAACATCCTCAATGTACCTTGCACAAGTCAACAAACATGTCAAAAATAACAAGGAAGCGGGAATACAATTGCATATTCACATAACATGTCAAAATATGATCCAAAGGTGAAGAAATGGAATGTAAATGTGTATAGCAACATAAGAATGGAAAACCGGGCAGCAACGCACACATGATGCAAAATAACCCATGAGCAATATCAAATCGAGCTAAGTCCATCGCAATAGTCCTCAAATGCAATGTTAAACATAGTTAGAGACCTAGAGTAGTTAGAAATCAAAAATCTACACCAAAATGACTTAAAATGCATTATTTACAAAGAAAACAAAACATGAAAGGTAAATTCTTAATAGAGGGAAGCAACTACATGTTCTAAAGCTTTCCTAAACATTTAAGCAAATAGAGGAAAAAACCACAAATTAAACATGCAAAAGGAAGCTAGAAAAACTATACAATTATCAAACTAATTCCTAAGAATCGAACTATTAAAGGTTAGCTTTGAAGTTCTATCTACAATCCTAAGATAAGGTCTACATTTAACTACAATTAAATAGTAGTAAAAATAAAATAAAGTTTCTATGAACACATGGTATTACACTCCTAAGATTGATCAATTCAAGTGACAAAGGATAAACATGCTTTTAAACATCGTTACATGATCAAAACTTGAGGAGGAAGTAAGTATTGAATTAAATTAGACATAAAACACTACAAGACAGTAGCTAATTCATATTAAATGATCTCAAACAAAATGTACAAGAAAAACCATGGTCAAAACAAAACGATACGCAAAATTAAGTCAAAACGATCAATCGTCGCTCTAAGGGTTAGTTGTCATGGTACCTTAATCATACAACTCGATTATAGGTTCTAAATCAATGTAACAACTACCTAAACATGTCAAAATGTTAATCAAGAAGTTATTCAACGGTTAGAACAAGTATTAGACATTATATACAAAGAAAATCAACACCACAAGTGTATGTGTGTGTAGTGTACAAAAAAGATTCGCTCCGACACTTTTCGAGTCAAAAAAACACCATTATGGATAAATATGAAAAGTGAACCAAAATACAAGGCATAAGCTAAAGAAAACAATCAAAATGATTTATCAAAAATATCGGAAGCTATGCACACGCGTACGATCTCAAAAATGCGGACGGTTCGGTCAAATCTTGTTCAAAGATATATTTTTCGCCTAAAAGTCAGCAGCTCCCAGATTTGACTGAAACATGTCCAAATCAAGAAACTGTTCATAGGAGAGCTTCGGGTGGCTTGAGAAACATGATTTACATTAAAAAAAGTCGAAAAAACTCATTACGGATTAAAAGTTAGAGCCAAAACAAATATTATGTCCAACTTTATCAATTTTCAAAGTGTCATGTTATTTTCCACCAAACTCAAATAAACTTGTTTCCAATGTGTTTTACTGGTATTTAGATGAATAAAAATGCAAGTGTGTGTGATATCATGTGCAAGTGATACATACTCAATGCAAATACTACCTAAATGCTATGCAAACATGTAAGAATGTTGAAAGAAATTAGATGTGCAAAGTGGTAAAGTGTTGTGAAAAGTGAAATCTCAACATATTTTCATGTCATCAAAGTTGAACAACACCACATCAAATTAGTTAAACTATCTTACATGCAAATGCATGGATATGCAAAGATGCAATTTATGTCATAATGTATGAATTCAAGTGTGCCCATGTGAGTTGTGTGCAATGTGTAGGTGTAGTGGAAGTGTACCTAAAAACTAGGTGTTAGTTCCTACATTTCAACATAATTTCATCGGGAGAAGGTGAAATTCAACCAAAGAGAAATGTTGGGAGAAGAAGAAATTCTCAAAGAGAACACCGGGAGAAGGCGAACTCAACTGTCAAGGATAAACATCGGGAGACAATGATTACCTGACAAACTAGAAGGAATGTCGGAAGAAGACGAACCTATCTAGAAAATACCACCGGGAGAAGGTGATACTTTACCCAAGAGAATGTCGGAGAAGACAAGACTCTAAAAGGGCGAACACCGGGTGAAGGTGAACTAACTGGAGAAGAAACCACCAGGAGAGGGTGAACTCTACACCAAAGAGAGACGTCGGGAGAAGACGAAATTCTCAAAGAGAACGCCGGGAGAAGGAGAACTCAACTGTCAAGGATATAAACATCGGGAGACGATGATTACCTGACAAACTAGAAGGAATGTCGGGAGAAGACAAACCTATCTAGAAAATACCACCGGGAGAAGGTGATACTTTACCCAAGAGAATGTCGGAGAAGACAAGACTCTAAAAGGAAGCATCGGGTGAAGGTGAACTAACTGGAGAAGAAACCACCGGGAGAAGGTGAAATCTACACCAAAGAGAGGCGTTGGGAGAAGACAAGACTCTAAACACCGGGTGAAGGTGAACTCGACAAAGGGTAAGACGTCGGGAGAAGACGAGCCAACCATAGAAAGAGTGTCGGAGAAGGCAAGACTTTCAAAAGAGCACCGGAGAAGGTGAACTCAAGAAATAGGAAGAACGCCAGTGAAAACCCTAACAACAAAGAGAACATCGGGTGAAGATGATCTAAATATTATGAAGAACGCCAGGAGAAGGAGAACACAAACAACAAAGAGGCCATCGGGTGAAGATGGACTTAATAATATGAAGAACGCCAGGAGAAGGCGAACACAAACAACAAAGAGGCCATCGGGTGAAGATGGACTTAATTGGGGAAGAGAAACATCTGTACAAAGATGAACTCACAAGGGAGAGAACGTCGGGCGAAGACGAACTCACAAGGGGAAGAGCCTGATCGAGAGGACTCTAACAAAGATTTCCACCATGTCGGGCTTTAAAAAGGTGCATGCAACGCACAAGAACTATAATATCCCTCAAGCCAAAGGTGGGGTATAATTCTTCTAGAGTGGCAATTATCTGAATTACCACACACCAAGTATGGATACTCAAATACTTGAAAAGCAAGAAAGGTTGAATACCGACTCTTACTCACACTCTAACAGCGAGACAAACACGGGTAACATAACTGAAGGCTTGCTACTCAAGAGAAGTCTACGACTTATAGAGGAAAACGAATATCTTTATAAAGATGCACTTATAGGGTAAAGAGACTGACCGAAGTAGACTCTAACAGAAGGTACTTGCAAAAGTACAAGAACTATAATATCCCTCAGGCCAAAGGCAGGGTATAATTCTTCAAGAGTGGCAATTATCCTAATGACCACACACCAAGTATGGATACTCGAACATTTGAAAAGTAAGAAAGGTTGTACACCAACTCTTACTCGCACCCTAACGGCGATACAAATACGGGTAACATAACCGAAGTCTTGCTACGCAAGGAAAGTCTACGACTTACTAGGGAAAGGGTAACACAACCCGACATGACTGAGATAAAGAAAGTTACATAAGATTCCACTAGAGAGGGAAAGGGTTCCTGTCATACCCCAATTTTTGACCTAATATACCACCTTACATTTGCATCATTGCATCACTAACGAGTAATTAATCTGTAGCATTCACGGTAAAATTAGGGTTTCATCAAATTTTCATCTGATTCAAGAGGCAACCAATTAGGGTTTGAGTTTTACTCACCTCATTTGATCTATCTTGATCAAATCATCAACCTCTGATCTCCAGATATCCAACTTTTCTCATTGATCAATCAAGGATCGACCAATTAGGGTTTTGGTCGAGCATGAGTAATCTCGATTTTCGATCAATGAATGAATTTTTGGTTAGATATTGATCTTAATATCTTAGATACAACATGTTGACCTAATCGGATTCAAAACATCACGCAACTTCATCACCAATTTCAAACATCGATGAAATTTCATCCGTAAAAGTCAAACTTTGACTTTTGGTCACTTTTTTCAAGACAAAACCTTTTCCAACATCAAAATACTTCAAATTATCCATCATGATCATAAAAAATCAAAGAATTTGAAAAAGTCAACAAAAAGTCAAAATTTCTAACAATTAGAAAAATTTTAAGTGTTAAAATTTTGTACTTTTTCCAAACTTCATGGCAATGTTTCACATAGTTCCACTTTGAATTGGAAAAAACTCAAAACATGAAAGTTGTAGCCCTTGAAGCAAGCTTTCCAAAATGTCCAAGAAATCTCAAATCCATGGAGTCTAGCTATACTTTTGGTTTTGAAACATAAGGCTCCATAACCATGGATTTCAAGTTCAAAACTTCAAGATTATAGGTCATTTTTGCATTTTCTTCTTCTAGAACACTTGCCACCTTGCAAAGATAGACTAGAGCTGATAAAAATCAGTGAGAAGTAATTATTATAAGATATGATCAAGTTGAATTTTAACACATGGTTAAAAAGGAAGTTTCCTTTTGCATTTAATGCAAAAAAGACTTCCTTGCCCTCTAAGGCAAGTCAAATTTACCAATGGCCAAACTTTCTCAATTATTTTCAGAACTCATGGCCTATAAATAGAGGTCTTTCTTGCCATTCAAACTACACCAAAGTAATGCCAAGACATGCTTTTCTCTTCTTACTTGAAATTCAAGAAACATAGTGAAAATTGAGAAGATTTGCAATTTTGAAAACTTGTGAAAACCATGAAGAATTTTGGTGTCTAACATATCTTATAATCAATATATAACTTGTTTGAAACATAAGATCAACACAAGAAACACTAAAACTTAGAATTACACTTCATATTTCCAAAGCTTACAAAACTGCCATAACTTTCGAATTCATAGTTTGGCTTGAGCAATTTGAGTTTTAATCATTCAAACATCATCATCATAGACATGACGCAGATCATAAACAACAAACTGTAACACCTTTAACCCAGAATTCGAAGTTCCATTTTAAGCTTATGCAGGTCGACTTGGGTAGAGAGTTTCAGATCATTCCAGAGCAAGCAGGGTGATCAAACACCTTCCATAGAGGCCGTTGGTGCTCAAGCAATCCTCAAACAACAACTGGAAGCACTCAAATCCATTTCGCTTCCACTTAAGAGCTCGAACTTCAATTCCATGATTCTTTGATTCAATTGAAAAAAACTCTTGGCCATTTGTTTTCTGCACCCTCCACGATAATTAACCCTCAATTAATTGACAAAATCATCAACCATACACGATTTCAATTAGGTTTTTCAGTTTTAGGGTTCTTCGTGTTCTTCAGAAATTCAATCATGATTAGCTTAAAATAAATTAAATTAAGTAATGCCATCATGTTCTTGGGCTTGAGGCGAGCAAGTTTGATCTTTACATCGTTTGATTTCATCAAGGAAATCCATGGTGATCAAGATGGAGAAGAAGAACAAAGCACGCTTTTTTGAATTCAAATATCCATTTAAAATATAATTTCATAGTTTAAACACAATACACGGATGTATTGCCGCCCACGGTTGCCAGTCACTCTTAAGTCACTATGCCTTTGCCAAATGGTCCGGGTTCAAGCCTCCTTGGGACCATTTTTTTCAAACTTTTGTATTTTTTTTACAAACTTTGACATTTTCAAAACCCAATCAAAACTCCTCATTTTGAGGTGATTTTTTGTACACTTGTCAATAAATACATCTATTTTATGATAGTGCAAAAATTTTCAGAAAAAACCTTCATCCGATTCTATTTTGATCGAGCCGAAAACGACACTTTGAGCACTTTTCAGAACACCTTTAAAGGTGATTTTTTTCAAACTTTCGAAGCCCGATTCTTTTCAAAACTTCTTATAAGTAAACTTCACATTTCAAAAACACTTTCAAATAACATTCTTCAAAACTTTTCATAAAAAACTTGCATCTTTTACCATGATCGATCCGATTAAACGATAAAACCGAATTCGTTTTCTCTCAAATTTCTTAACCGATCATGGGCCTTCCTTACGGTGTAAGTCCCAACATTCTTTATGTACATACATATTTTCTTTGTACATATCAAATTCTTTTCATATACATACAAATTTTTACCTGTACATAATACAGATACTTTTTGTATATACTCAAACACAGATAAACTTCGATCGTTTGTTTTCTGTCATATATACGAATACCATTGGTATTGAAAGGAGCATTATTCCCGGTGAAACTGCTTTTAAACCAATGGGCCACCATTATGGTGTAAGTCCCAACCCTCCTATGTACATCCACATCCTCCTGTACATAAATACTCGTTCGTGTACATATTTACTTCCTTGTACACAATACAAACTTGTAAATAATCAAGTTACGCTGCGTTTTAACGTTTGTTTCACGTACACTTGTTTATATTTCCTTCATAAACTCTTGTAAATAAACATCATGCATTGTTTATATTTCCTTCATAAACTCCTATGAATACATATCACACACACACACACACTTGTTTATGCAATCACAAATTATAAAATAACAATTAGTCTAACCAATAGGTTCCCCACAGTTTAGCCTCCTCTTGGGCTTTATACAAGTTAACTCTCCCCACAGAGTTAGCCTCCTCTTAGGCTTCATATAAGAAAACTCATTCATTTGAGTTTAGCCTCCTCTTAGGCTTCATATAAGACAACACTTCTGTTGAGTCAGCCTCCTCTTGGGCTTCGTTCAAAAGAACTCCTCATTGAGTTTAGCCTTCTCTTGGGCATCATACAATGAAAGAGACCAGAAAATCTCTTAACAGCCTCCTATTGGGCTTCCAATACAAAGAATCACCCGCGCTAAGATAGAACCCAAAGAGTATAATTTCCCGGTGAAATTGCTCTTAATTCCAAAAGGATGGTTTCCCGGTGAAATCCCTTTTAAAGACAAAGCCAGCCATACCCTATAGCTTCCTCTTGAGCTTCGTACAAGGACCCTCGATGACCCTCGATGACCCTCGGAATGCCTCCTCTTGGGCTTATAATACAAGGACCCATGGGCTTCTTAAAAGCATCCCTTTAATCCAATCAATTTCTCCTCGAGATTTAGGCGTTTATCATCTCTATGGAAGAAGTATCTCATCTATCCCATCACATACAGTAAAACTTTTCTAAAACTTTTCAAAACAAAAAAAACATCTCTTAATTGTAAGTGGTAACGCTTGTACACTCAACCAAAACACCCAATGCTTATAGTTAAAAGATTCAATCATTTTTCAAACATCTTTCTTAAACATGTAAGTGGTAACGCTTGAATACTCAAGCAAAACACCTATAACTTACGATGAAAGATTTTAATCAGACAAACTTTTCAAAAATGTATGTGATGAAATAGATTAGATACATTTTTCATTAAGATGACATTTGTCTGTCTCTTATTAACATCCCGTTGCTTCCACTAGCATAAGTGGGAACTAAGATTGCTCTGACTTTCTCAACATCCCTTTGAGAATACGTAGGCACAAGGTCTCATCCTTGCCGAGCAAAAGTTCTTTCTCCCTCGACCAAACAAACCATAGATCCTGTAGATCCGAGCTACAAATGATCTGATTCCCACTAGGGGATATGTATGCAGAAGATCCAAAGATCTTTGCGAGCACAATAATAACAAACACTAGGATCCTTCATAATCTATCCTTCTTAAAATCCCAAAGGAGAAACTTTCCCAATCATAGAAATAGCAATTAAAACACACAAACATATCAAACATATTCATATATAAAGCTATAGATAACTATATATATTTAGGGTGCTTCATCTATTCCTTTATATAACAAACCCCTAGAATCTCCCCAATGCGTTACGTCTAGTTTGCGCTAGTATTCGCATATCAAAATCAATTGAGGGTATTAATGACTTTCCCCTTTTCATAATCATTAAATCGATTTTCTTGTGTTGAAAATAATAAAGCTTGATGCTCATGCATCTTTATAAACAAATCAAAGAGTAAATCGTTTGAGCCGAGAATCAATTCATATTCAATTCACTAGCGCGTCACTTTTTAACGCGGACAGTTCCCATAAGACATTTGATTTGAAGTGATAATTAGGGAAGCAGAAATCCATTGAGAAAACATCTTGAGGGTAGACCACATAGATTTTTTTTTATTTCTTCTGGATATACATAATTGGAAAACACTTAATATGCATGTTTGAATTTTTATGGCGTAATGCTCCCAATCAATGGAATGCTACGCGTTTAGAGAGATGCAATGTAATGAATGCATGCTTGAATGATTAAATGAGAAGTAATAGTATTGATAATCGGCTACTGAGAAGCCATTAACATCCAAGAGAGGGGTACCACTGGGGAGTGGATTTTATAGAACACTTGCAAAAATAAATTGCAATTGCAATATGGGAAAAGTTCTTCACTTGGGGAGAATCGAATTGGACTTCAAACCAATCTTGACTTCCTGGGGAGAGAGTCATTACTCTTCACTGAGGATATAGAAATCTTCTCTGGAGAATTCTCCTACTTTCACTAGGGAATTTGGAGACTTCATGGGGAATTCCAAAAGAAACTCCGCTGGGGAGCACAACTTCATGGGGAAATCCGCAAATGTATGGGAGTAACCATTAACATCTTGAATAAATCAAATGACATTAGACTTCATCGGGAAATCAATCCTCTTGTGGGGATATGAAGCTTTTAAACTAAGAATCCGTCGGGGAGAACATAACAATCTTTGTCTCCAAGAATAAAGATCTCAATGGCAAGACCACCCTGAGGAGACTTCGACTGGGGAATGCACATTGGTGTAAAAATATTGGAACAGATGAATGATTAATCTTCACTGGGGAAGAGAAATCTGATTCGGATGGAAAGCTCCACTAGGGAACGAATATTCTTGTCCTAACATGGGCGATATGAGAATAAAACTCTCGAAGATGTTCAGAATAACTTCATATGGAAGAATGCAACTTACACCGGGGGATAAAATCAATTGATCGGGGCGCGATTCACAATGGGAACTCTGATGTGACAAGGCACTGTTCACTGGAGAGTACGATAACCATTCATCTGTCATAGCATACTCACTGGGGATATTCAACCTAAGTCAACGGTTTAAACACCATCTTCACTAAGAATAAAGGCTAGAACCCTCCATTAGGGATGACTTGAGAATTCGATGGACATTCACTGGGGAATTTATCCTGGAATAAGTATCAACAAAATCACTGGGGGATTTACCTGAGATCGGTACCCATAACTTGCACTGGGTATTATGATAATGTTGATATGTCGAAGTATGTATCACTAGGGAACTAATCAACTCATCAGATCCTTCTGGCGATAAATGTTGCTTAAGAATCAAACTCATTGGAGATAAGCCTCAACCAACATTGAGACTTATACTGGGGAGCACGACAATATCAATATGTCAAGGCACGAATCACCGGTAACAAAATCAGTCTATCAAGACCTTACGGAGATGAATTCTTCCTAAGAATTGGCTTCACGGGGGATGAACCTGGATTGAGATGTACTCTTCATTGGGAAAAAGAGATCTCATACTGATAACCCATCACATACTTGTGAATTGCAAGTCATAACAATGTTTCCAAGCACGAAGTGAATTAGAGAGAGACAACTAACCCCTGCATCTTTGGATTCTGAAAAGATTCTCCATTGATCAATGGATTCTCAGAGAGATTATTCAACCTTGACATAACTGCCCTAGTTTAACTAAAACTTTGAGGGATATAGTCCCGACTTGAATGCCTCTGATTACTCATCACTTGAGAGATTTTCGAATCTCGACATAACTTCACTGGATTGATCATCACTTTGAGAGATTGTCAAAATCTCGATGTAACTGCCCCGGTTTAATCATCACACACTTCATAGAGAATTAACATGTTTCTTCACCCTTCAGGGTAAACAAACACTGAGATAATACTTCTCAAAAGAGTACCATCATTGAAATATTGTCCCTGCTTCGCGGGATTTTGATAATCCAATTTTTCACCTCGTGCTGTCAGAGAGATGAGAGACTCGCAAATTTTGAAGACCAAACCTCATAAGGGTAATTGTCTTATATCTGGAATGCAAGCTAACACACAATTATGCTTCTCAACATGATCTGCTTCGTGCTCAGGAAGACATTTAAGCAATCCACCCCTTGGGAACAACTGAAAGTGATACGCAATAGCTCAATAGAAACCTTCAGGAAATCAGAAACTTGCATACAATCTGTTTCAAATCATTTGACAAATTAATCTTCTTATACTCAACGGAGTCAATAGAAAGCATGCCCTAATTAGAACACTCTTCAAAAATTGTTCTATCTTCAACACATCCTTGAAGCGGTTTGTCTCGGAATAATCAAGTTTTTCATCCGATGCTCATTATGCAAGCTTACTTGATGTTCAAACGCTTATCCATATGCAAAGAATGTTTTATTCTATGAATGATAATTCTAATGCAAATCCTATGCTTATCTTGAAAAATTAAAACATTTATTGAAAAGATGTCAAAAAATTTAGCAAGCCTCCTAGGAGTCGGATACCGTATTCTTATCACGTTTATCTTTCAAATTAACCCATGCTTCAATTAGGGCTTTCAAGGGTTGTAACGTGGCCTGGTTCACGGTTTTAGAAAAAAGGATTTAAGGCTCAAAATATTTGGTGCCCACCCATTCTCCGTGATGTTTTCCATTCCTATGTTCAATTAACTCAATACGAGCACCCATCTTTCATGTGGAGTTTACAATAATTGGGAACCAACGAGGTATCTTACTTTTGGACATGGTAGTCACTCACCTCTTTCATTTAGTATTTGATCACACGGCCTTATTCTTTGATTTGGAATATCATATTCTTTCTTTTCTTTTCTTTGTTCTTTATTTTCTTTTTTCCTTTTTTTTCTTTGTTGAAGTCGTGTGAAACTAAGTCGTTCGACTCTTTGTTAAGGTGTGACTACCTTATTCTTTGATGGAAGAGAAATTCCATTGGGGTTTTACCATTTTCCTCGACCTCTTGATAAATGAAGGATAACAATTGTGGTTGATCCTTGAATGTACTCTCGATGAGATTTAAATGCTCGATCGTTAATTGAACACTACCGCCTGGTTAAAAATGAGGGTTTTTCAAATAGAAAAGAAACTCCTACTTCAAGGCTCAAAGGGGTTAACGAGGTTTCACTCCCTTATATCTCCGTGTTTGAATTTGAAACAATGCTGTACATCATCAACAAGGTTTTTATTCAAAGCCATACCGTTGAGATTCTTGGTATATTGTTCATCATCCTCCCACAGAGGTTTTGCTTTATTTACAAGAGTTGAGCATCAAAAGCATTTAAAACAATTAAGAGTGATAATGAATGGATTGATTCAAGACAAACATATCCAGGCATTATTATTAATATTCAAGAATGCACAAGTTTTATGTACATGTAAGTAATGAACATACAAGAAAAATTACAAATAAGAATGCAAAATAAAACTAGAAATTTTCATTGTTGAGGAGAGTAGTCTCGAATGGACTTATTGCTTCGATGACGATTTTGAAGTTTCGACATTCATCGAATCATAGGAGAACCCAAATTCGACCATCCGTGTGAAACGATAAGCCTTGTGTCAAGCAGATCTTGCACTTTATCTCTCAAGGATTTACAACCTTCTGGCTGGATCATACAATCCTCACAGTCAATACCACAACCTGGGAACACACCCTTTCTCAATAAACGCTCTTTCACAAAGGATAAAGGAGCTATCAGTAGATTTACATCTTTAACCGTGTTCAAACTTCAATCCCCAATAATAGCATTGATAGTATCGTCAAGATAAGTTGGCAATGGTCACTGAATAGCATCGTGTGTCTGGCCCAAGTTAAAAGCCTCAGAATCAAGTAGGTCTTGTACCATGTGCTTGAAAACCATGCAATTCTCAATAGTATGCCCCTTCCCGTTAGAATGGAAGGCACACCGAGCGTTGGCATTGAAATTATTTGGCAACTTATTTGGATCAACTTTCCAAGTACGCAATTCAATCAGCTTCAATTTCATAAGATGAGAAAACAAGATAAGACATCGTGAGAGGATCAAATTTCCTTGGCACCTTTGGTCGTTGTTGATTATCCTGCTTGGGAGCATAAGTTTGCTTTTTAGGCGCAGCAGCCGAAATAGTCACATAGGCAATTGGGGTAACATTGATTTGTACACTCAAACCCGTGGGAGTAAACAAAATTGTCCCTTCATCAAGCAAATCCTGAACTTTATGTTTCAATGCCGTATAGTTCAAGATCGTGACAAGGTGCCCCGAATGGAAACCACACCTAGCATTTTCATCATAATCACGCGGAAGCTTTCCATGCATCGTGAAAATTCGGAGCTCAACCAACTGAAACTTAAGCAATTCAGGGAGTAATTGAGCATATAGCATCAGAATGGGATCAAATTTCCTTTCAGGTTGTGATGGTCCTGGTTGATGAGCTTTACCCTTTGGATCTTTCTGAGCAACAAAATCTAGTTCTGGACTAGCATACCCCGGAACACAAGTTGGTAGAGGAGATACATTCCCTAATTCAAGACTTGAAGAAGCCCCCAAAGTATAGGGACGAATAGAAATTCTTGTTGCGGAAGCGGGTGCATATTTGTCTTCCTTTCTCGACACAGTATTCAGAATTTCCATAACCAAACTCAACTGAGTCTTCAAATAATGGTTCTCATTTTTCAAGAGTTCTGGTCCACCAACCAAATCTTGCATGTCTAACATAAAAAACGCCATTGGTTCTTTCATTTCATCCAATTCGCCACGAAGTTGTTCCATCACTTAATTATGATCACAAAGTGGTAAGAAGTCAAGGTTCGCAATTCTGCAAAGAAAATACCAGGTCTGAATAAGAGAAATCCCCAAGCTTCGAATACCTGTTATGAATGCATGAAATGAATGAATATGCAGGTTAGATATGTACGTATTTATTTTTCTGACATTTCTTTTAAAAAAATAAACATGCTATGCGAGTGCATTAACCATGGGTTCAAATTTTCCGCATAACAACGGGTAGCATCTGTACAATCCGCTGAATAACAACTGCATAATCTCTGAACAATCTGAATATCACAGGATCAAAGGTTCGACACCAACTCAAAATACCATGAAGAAACCAAGTCTGAATATCATAAGATCAAAGGTCCGACATCATTTCAGAATATCATAAGATCAAAGGTCCGACATCATTTCAGAATATCAAGAAAATACCAGAAAACCAGGTGTCAAGGACTCAAGTATCATAAGGCACACGGTCATCAATAACCAGATGTCAACAAAGGACCAATATAGTCACCATCAGAATAAATAGTCACCATCAGAATAAAGTCACCATCTGTACCTGTACTAATCATGATCCCGCCCCACTCACAGGTGAAACTAAGGCTTGGGTAAGGTCAAGGTAACTCCAGGATCTAGTTCGCCTAGAGAAACTAACATCATAACACCCACGTGAAGATGATAGCCCCCTGATTGAACCTCCCCTGAAGCATGGACGACATGCCAGACTACAAGATCTACATCTGGTGTCTAACATGTTCCACTCTATTCCTAGGTGTCCTATGTGTCTCTTGGCCGGGGTATGCGGCCTTTTACCTCTTGTAACTCCCACCCAATCGTAAATGTATCACAAAGACCCAACCAAGATATGAAAGCATTAAATATGCCACATAGAATGCAATGCAAGCATACAAATGATGTTACAATAAAACAAGTAAATAAATAAACAAATAAATAAACACCCAATAGACATGAAAATAAAAGCTAGGATCGACTCCTGATCAGACCAGTAAGAGGTCTCTACGTTCCCCAATGAAGTCTCCAACTGAAACAACCTTTGAACATCATCCGATAACTATATCAATGAAGTCGCCATCGAACATTTTTATCTCAAAAGGAGAAAGGTAAACGATCGCGAAAACCTAAAAGGATAAGACACGGTCTCGACCGAGAGATAGGGTAAGGGAATCTATTACGCCAAGGGAAGGTATTAGCACTCACACCGTAGTACTCTACAGTATCCACTTCTATTTTCTATCTAATGGGTGTGTTTATATCTATTTACGCTAAAATGCTATATTTGTATGCTAAAAGAGAATGCATATGAAAGAAAGGAAAATAAAGAAAACACGGGGAAAAGAAGGAAGTATTTACAAAGTTTGCTCGATCGAGCCCCGTGACAAGATGCCTACGTATTCCCGCATGCAATGGGAAAGTCAGAGCATCATAGTTCGGCTCACATGTTTTGGTGGGTTATGTGTTTTTTACTTATGAAAAAGATTTTTAAACACAAAAGAAAACCCGTAGGCAAAAAGGAGTTTGCATTGGTTGGTTGTTTTTACCTTTGAAAAAGGAATTTGAACCATTATTAAGTGTTTTGGTTTGCAAAAGAAAAAGAAAACAAGTTTTAATCTTATTACATGCATGGATGCAAAAGAAACTAGAAAACAATCAAGGGAAACTATATAATGTTATCCCTAATATTATCATACATGGATTAGAACCTAAGGTCTAACTCAAATCACTACCTAAAGTAGATTTAAGAGAATCCTAAGGGAACATGCCAAAGGTTTACAACCTAAATCTATGTCTATCTCGATTCACTACCTGAAGTAGAATCGAAGACGACAAAAAGGAATGGAACAGGTTTGGAACCTAAATCTATGTCTATCTCGAATCACTACCTAATGTAGAATTGTAGATGACAAAAAGGGATGAAGCAAGCAAGTGTTTTGACAGAAGCACACAAACAATGCAATGCAAACAAAAAAATGGCACACAAGCGCAGGAAAATGAGGAAGTCCCATAGCCTCGAACAGTAGCGAGCATACAGTGAGTCAACCAGGAGCCGACACATCCGATTCCTGTGAATAGTATCACCGCATGACATGAATTGTCAAGTGTGAAGAGAAAATGATGTGAGCTCTACAATAAATGCGAACCCCGGGAAAGCGTGGAGAGTCAGAATAGGGAACTCTTGCCACTTTATTATTATTGATTCGATAAAGGAAGCAACACGATTCGTGTGTGCTGAGCTGACATGAACTAGAACTGTGCGGGGGTCGATTGCGGACCCTTTCCGCTTGCCCATCATATCATCATGACTCGATACAGGAAATATAAAAGCGGACTTTGCTTGGTGGTGCCACGTCGGGTGTCCTAACCACTCTTGACCTATGCAAGCACAAATATAAACACTTATCGAGATTACCTCCCTATGCAGATGGAGGATTTTAAACAAACCAAACACAATTAGCAAACAGAAGCGCCCTAAATGGGTCTTTAAATAAACCAGAGGGGTTCCTGAACATGCTCCAACTACGGAAGCCCCTTCATACATCTCTATTCCTACTTCTCATGGCAAGGAAAGCGGTAAAACCCTACTTCTCATGCTCTCTAGAAAAGCGGTAAAGAAATTCGGTAAATAAAGTAAAATAAATACCAAACGGATAATAATCCGAAGAGCACTGCGAGCTAAAGAATACTCCGGAAAACTTCGAGTAAACTGCCATCAACAAAGCAATGATAAGAAACAGCTCGATC